>CAXKWD010000360.1:0-5000 GCA_964059195.1 Ectobius pallidus
CTTGGTCTCTTGGTCTCTTGGTCTCTTGGTCTCTTGGTCTCTTGGTCTCTTGGTGTCTTGGTCTTGGTCTTGGTCTTGGTCTTGGTCTTGGTCTTGGTCTTGGTCTTGGTCTTGGTCTTGGTCTTGGTCTTGGTCTTGGTCTTGGTCTTGGTCTTGGTCTTGGTCTTGGTCTTGGTCTTGGTCTTGGTCTTGGTCTTGGTCTTGGTCTTGGTCTTGGTCTTGGTCTTGGTCTTGGTCTTGGTCTTGGTCTTGGTCTTGGTCTTGGTCTTGGTCTTGGTCTTGGTCTTGGTCTTGGTCTTGGTCTTGGTCTTGGTCTTGGTCTTGGTCTTGGTCTTGGTCTTGGTCTTGGTCTTGGTCTTGGTCTTGGTCTTGGTCTTGGTCTTGGTCTTGGTCTTGGTCTTGGTCTTGGTCTTGGTCTTGGTCTTGGTCTTGGTCTTGGTCTTGGTCTTGGTCTTGGTCTTGGTCTTGGTCTTGGTCTTGGTCTTGGTCTTGGTCTTGGTCTTGGTCTTGGTCTTGGTCTTGGTCTTGGTCTTGGTCTTGGTCTTGGTCTTGGTCTTGGTCTTGGTCTTGGTCTTGGTCTTGGTCTTGGTCTTGGTCTTGGTCTTGGTCTTGGTCTTGGTCTTGGTCTTGGTCTTGGTCTTGGTCTTGGTCTTGGTCTTGGTCTTGGTCTTGGTCTTGGTCTTGGTCTTGGTCTTGGTCTTGGTCTTGGTCTTGGTCTTGGTCTTGGTCTTGGTCTTGGTCTTGGTCTTGGTCTTGGTCTTGGTCTTGGTCTTGGTCTTGGTCTTGGTCTTGGTCTTGGTCTTGGTCTTGGTCTTGGTCTTGGTCTTGGTCTTGGTCTTGGTCTTGGTCTTGGTCTTGGTCTTGGTCTTGGTCTTGGTCTTGGTCTTGGTCTTGGTCTTGGTCTTGGTCTTGGTCTTGGTCTTGGTCTTGGTCTTGGTCTTGGTCTTGGTCTTGGTCTTGGTCTTGGTCTTGGTCTTGGTCTTGGTCTTGGTCTTGGTCTTGGTCTTGGTCTTGGTCTTGGTCTTGGTCTTGGTCTTGGTCTTGGTCTTGGTCTTGGTCTTGGTCTTGGTCTTGGTCTTGGTCTTGGTCTTGGTCTTGGTCTTGGTCTTGGTCTTGGTCTTGGTCTTGGTCTTGGTCTTGGTCTTGGTCTTGGTCTTGGTCTTGGTCTTGGTCTTGGTCTTGGTCTTGGTCTTGGTCTTGGTCTTGGTCTTGGTCTTGGTCTTGGTCTTGGTCTTGGTCTTGGTCTTGGTCTTGGTCTTGGTCTTGGTCTTGGTCTTGGTCTTGGTCTTGGTCTTGGTCTTGGTCTTGGTCTTGGTCTTGGTCTTGGTCTTGGTCTTGGTCTTGGTCTTGGTCTTGGTCTTGGTCTTGGTCTTGGTCTTGGTCTTGGTCTTGGTCTTGGTCTTGGTCTTGGTCTTGGTCTTGGTCTTGGTCTTGGTCTTGGTCTTGGTCTTGGTCTTGGTCTTGGTCTTGGTCTTGGTCTTGGTCTTGGTCTTGGTCTTGGTCTTGGTCTTGGTCTTGGTCTTGGTCTTGGTCTTGGTCTTGGTCTTGGTCTTGGTCTTGGTCTTGGTCTTGGTCTTGGTCTTGGTCTTGGTCTTGGTCTTGGTCTTGGTCTTGGTCTTGGTCTTGGTCTTGGTCTTGGTCTTGGTCTTGGTCTTGGTCTTGGTCTTGGTCTTGGTCTTGGTCTTGGTCTTGGTCTTGGTCTTGGTCTTGGTCTTGGTCTTGGTCTTGGTCTTGGTCTTGGTCTTGGTCTTGGTCTTGGTCTTGGTCTTGGTCTTGGTCTTGGTCTTGGTCTTGGTCTTGGTCTTGGTCTTGGTCTTGGTCTTGGTCTTGGTCTTGGTCTTGGTCTTGGTCTTGGTCTTGGTCTTGGTCTTGGTCTTGGTCTTGGTCTTGGTCTTGGTCTTGGTCTTGGTCTTGGTCTTGGTCTTGGTCTTGGTCTTGGTCTTGGTCTTGGTCTTGGTCTTGGTCTTGGTCTTGGTCTTGGTCTTGGTCTTGGTCTTGGTCTTGGTCTTGGTCTTGGTCTTGGTCTTGGTCTTGGTCTTGGTCTTGGTCTTGGTCTTGGTCTTGGTCTTGGTCTTGGTCTTGGTCTTGGTCTTGGTCTTGGTCTTGGTCTTGGTCTTGGTCTTGGTCTTGGTCTTGGTCTTGGTCTTGGTCTTGGTCTTGGTCTTGGTCTTGGTCTTGGTCTTGGTCTTGGTCTTGGTCTTGGTCTTGGTCTTGGTCTTGGTCTTGGTCTTGGTCTTGGTCTTGGTCTTGGTCTTGGTCTTGGTCTTGGTCTTGGTCTTGGTCTTGGTCTTGGTCTTGGTCTTGGTCTTGGTCTTGGTCTTGGTCTTGGTCTTGGTCTTGGTCTTGGTCTTGGTCTTGGTCTTGGTCTTGGTCTTGGTCTTGGTCTTGGTCTTGGTCTTGGTCTTGGTCTTGGTCTTGGTCTTGGTCTTGGTCTTGGTCTTGGTCTTGGTCTTGGTCTTGGTCTTGGTCTTGGTCTTGGTCTTGGTCTTGGTCTTGGTCTTGGTCTTGGTCTTGGTCTTGGTCTTGGTCTTGGTCTTGGTCTTGGTCTTGGTCTTGGTCTTGGTCTTGGTCTTGGTCTTGGTCTTGGTCTTGGTCTTGGTCTTGGTCTTGGTCTTGGTCTTGGTCTTGGTCTTGGTCTTGGTCTTGGTCTTGGTCTTGGTCTTGGTCTTGGTCTTGGTCTTGGTCTTGGTCTTGGTCTTGGTCTTGGTCTTGGTCTTGGTCTTGGTCTTGGTCTTGGTCTTGGTCTTGGTCTTGGTCTTGGTCTTGGTCTTGGTCTTGGTCTTGGTCTTGGTCTTGGTCTTGGTCTTGGTCTTGGTCTTGGTCTTGGTCTTGGTCTTGGTCTTGGTCTTGGTCTTGGTCTTGGTCTTGGTCTTGGTCTTGGTCTTGGTCTTGGTCTTGGTCTTGGTCTTGGTCTTGGTCTTGGTCTTGGTCTTGGTCTTGGTCTTGGTCTTGGTCTTGGTCTTGGTCTTGGTCTTGGTCTTGGTCTTGGTCTTGGTCTTGGTCTTGGTCTTGGTCTTGGTCTTGGTCTTGGTCTTGGTCTTGGTCTTGGTCTTGGTCTTGGTCTTGGTCTTGGTCTTGGTCTTGGTCTTGGTCTTGGTCTTGGTCTTGGTCTTGGTCTTGGTCTTGGTCTTGGTCTTGGTCTTGGTCTTGGTCTTGGTCTTGGTCTTGGTCTTGGTCTTGGTCTTGGTCTTGGTCTTGGTCTTGGTCTTGGTCTTGGTCTTGGTCTTGGTCTTGGTCTTGGTCTTGGTCTTGGTCTTGGTCTTGGTCTTGGTCTTGGTCTTGGTCTTGGTCTTGGTCTTGGTCTTGGTCTTGGTCTTGGTCTTGGTCTTGGTCTTGGTCTTGGTCTTGGTCTTGGTCTTGGTCTTGGTCTTGGTCTTGGTCTTGGTCTTGGTCTTGGTCTTGGTCTTGGTCTTGGTCTTGGTCTTGGTCTTGGTCTTGGTCTTGGTCTTGGTCTTGGTCTTGGTCTTGGTCTTGGTCTTGGTCTTGGTCTTGGTCTTGGTCTTGGTCTTGGTCTTGGTCTTGGTCTTGGTCTTGGTCTTGGTCTTGGTCTTGGTCTTGGTCTTGGTCTTGGTCTTGGTCTTGGTCTTGGTCTTGGTCTTGGTCTTGGTCTTGGTCTTGGTCTTGGTCTTGGTCTTGGTCTTGGTCTTGGTCTTGGTCTTGGTCTTGGTCTTGGTCTTGGTCTTGGTCTTGGTCTTGGTCTTGGTCTTGGTCTTGGTCTTGGTCTTGGTCTTGGTCTTGGTCTTGGTCTTGGTCTTGGTCTTGGTCTTGGTCTTGGTCTTGGTCTTGGTCTTGGTCTTGGTCTTGGTCTTGGTCTTGGTCTTGGTCTTGGTCTTGGTCTTGGTCTTGGTCTTGGTCTTGGTCTTGGTCTTGGTCTTGGTCTTGGTCTTGGTCTTGGTCTTGGTCTTGGTCTTGGTCTTGGTCTTGGTCTTGGTCTTGGTCTTGGTCTTGGTCTTGGTCTTGGTCTTGGTCTTGGTCTTGGTCTTGGTCTTGGTCTTGGTCTTGGTCTTGGTCTTGGTCTTGGTCTTGGTCTTGGTCTTGGTCTTGGTCTTGGTCTTGGTCTTGGTCTTGGTCTTGGTCTTGGTCTTGGTCTTGGTCTTGGTCTTGGTCTTGGTCTTGGTCTTGGTCTTGGTCTTGGTCTTGGTCTTGGTCTTGGTCTTGGTCTTGGTCTTGGTCTTGGTCTTGGTCTTGGTCTTGGTCTTGGTCTTGGTCTTGGTCTTGGTCTTGGTCTTGGTCTTGGTCTTGGTCTTGGTCTTGGTCTTGGTCTTGGTCTTGGTCTTGGTCTTGGTCTTGGTCTTGGTCTTGGTCTTGGTCTTGGTCTTGGTCTTGGTCTTGGTCTTGGTCTTGGTCTTGGTCTTGGTCTTGGTCTTGGTCTTGGTCTTGGTCTTGGTCTTGGTCTTGGTCTTGGTCTTGGTCTTGGTCTTGGTCTTGGTCTTGGTCTTGGTCTTGGTCTTGGTCTTGGTCTTGGTCTTGGTCTTGGTCTTGGTCTTGGTCTTGGTCTTGGTCTTGGTCTTGGTCTTGGTCTTGGTCTTGGTCTTGGTCTTGGTCTTGGTCTTGGTCTTGGTCTTGGTCTTGGTCTTGGTCTTGGTCTTGGTCTTGGTCTTGGTCTTGGTCTTGGTCTTGGTCTTGGTCTTGGTCTTGGTCTTGGTCTTGGTCTTGGTCTTGGTCTTGGTCTTGGTCTTGGTCTTGGTCTTGGTCTTGGTCTTGGTCTTGGTCTTGGTCTTGGTCTTGGCCTTGGCCTTGGTCTTGGTCTTGGTCTTGGCCTTGGCCTTGGCCTTGGCCTTGGCCTTGGCCTTGGCCTTGGCCTTGGCCTTGGCCTTGGCCTTGGCCTTGGCCTTGGCCTTGGCCTTGGCCTTGGCCTTGGCCTTGGCCTTGGCCTTGGCCTTGGCCTTGGCCTTGGCCTTGGCCTTGGCCTTGGCCTTGGCCTTGGCCTTGGCCTTGGCCTTGGCCTTGGCCTTGGCCTTGGCCTTGGCCTTGGCCTTGGCCTTGGCCTTGGCCTTGGC